>PVIH01002931.1:0-47450 GCA_004025045.1 Sigmodon hispidus
AGTTGTGGCACTTTGGTTTGTGTGTCTCCTGTCACCTCTCTGGTCAGGGTTTGATTCTGTCTTTCAGAGACCCCTGCAGTTGTTGGTTCGCTCAGTTCGAGGTCGTAGTGGGGAGCCTTGCAGATTCCCTCAGCAGCAGGAGCTGTGGGTGTGGCCAGGTGCAGAATTCAGCTGCCCCTGCTCCAGAGTGTGCTGGGACACCGCAGAGAGCACCGGTCCTGGTGGCGGAACCGGAAGCAATGGGAGCTCAACTCTCCCTCCCAGGCCAGGATACAGGCGCTGAGGCCTGCCGAACCCTCCTCACCTCTGCTCAGGGTTCGAATCCGCCCCTCAGAGACCCCTGCAGTTGGTTTGCTCAGTTCACTCAGTTCGGGGTGGTAGTAGGGATCCTTGCAGATTCCCTCAGCAGCAGGAGCTGTGGGTGTGGCCAGGTGCAGAGTTCAGCTGCGCCTGCTCCAGAGTGCGCTGGGACGTCGCAGAGAGCCCCTCCAGAGCTTTTAACATAAAGGAGTATTGGAGTTTGTCAAAGGCTTTTTCAGCATCTAAGGATATGAACATGTGTTTTTTTCCCTTAATTTTTTTATATGATGGATGACGTTTATGGTTTTTCATATGTTGAACCATCCCTGCATTTCTAGGATGAAGCCTACTGGATCAGGGTATGTAATTTTTTATATATTGTTGTATACAGTTTGCCAAAATTTTGCTGAGAATTTTAGTACCAATATTCATGAGGGAAATTGGTCTGTAATTCTCCTTCTTTCTTGTGTCTTTGAATGGCTTGAATATTAGGGTAATTGAAGCCTCATAAAATGAATTTGGCAACATTCCTTCAGTTTCTACTCCTTGAAATAGTTTGAGGAGTAATGGTAGTAATTTTTCTTTAAATATCTGGTAGAATTCTGTACTAAAACCATCTGGACCTGGGCTTTTTTTTTTTTTTACTGGGAGACTTTTAAAGATAGCTTTAATTTCCCATAGGGTTATAGGTCTGTTTAGGTAATTAATCTGATCTTCATTTAATCTTGGTAAATTGCACCTGGCCAAAAAGCTATCCATTTCTTCTAGGATTTCCTTTTTTATGGACTACAGATTTTCATAGTATGAACTGGTAATTCTCTGGATTTCCTGGGGGTCTGTTGTTATGTTCACCTTTTTATTTCTGATTTTGTTGATTTGGATATTCTCTCTCTGTTTTGTGATTAGTTTAGATAAGGCTTATCTATCTTTATGACTTTCTCAAAGAACCAACTTTCTGATTCCTTGATTCTTTTTCAATTGTATTGATTTCAGTTCTAAGTTTGATTATTTCCTGCCTTCTACTCCTTCTAGTTGAGTTTGCTTCTAATTGTTCTAAGGCTTTCAGCTGAGCTGTTACTTCTCCTGTGCAGGATTTCTCTAGGCTTTTCATATAGGCATATAGTGCTATGATTTTCCTCTTAAGACTGCTTTCATTGTATCCCACAAGTTTGGGCACGTTGTGGATTCACTTTCATTAAATTCTAGGAAGACTTTGATTTCTTTTTTAATTTCTTCCTTGACCCAGAGGTGGTTCAGATGAATGATGTTTAGTTTCCATGAGTTGGTAGGCTGTCTGTGATTTTTTTATGTTGTTGAAATCTTAACTTTAGGCCCTGGTGGTCCCATATGATCCAAGGGATTATTTCCATTTTTTTGTATATGTTGATATTTGCTTTATAACCAATTATGTGGTCAATTTTAGAGAAAGTTCCATGAAGAGTTGAGAAATATGTATATTCCTTTGCATTTGGGTGGAAGCTTCTATAAATATCTATTAAATCCATTTGCATCATAACCTCTGTTAGACTCCTTATTTCTCTGTTGAGTCTCTGTCTGGTTGACCTATCCAGGGGTGAAAGAGGGCTATTGAAATTTCCCACTATTAGGGTGTGAGAAGTGATGTGGGATTTGAACTTTAGCAGTGTTTTTTTTTACACAGATATGTACCCTTATATTAGGGGCATAAATATTCAGGATTGAAATCTCCTCTTGACCAATTTATCCTAAGATTAATGTAATGACCATCTTGGTCATTTTAATTGCTTTTAGCTTAAAGTCTACTTTGTTAGATATTAGGATGGCAACCTCAGCTTGTTTCTTATGACCATTTGATTGGAAAATCATTTTCCAACCCTATACTCTGATCCTATGTCTGTCTTTGTGGATGAGGTGTGTTTCTGGTATGCAGCAAAAGGATGGCTTCTGGTTTTGTATCCATCTTGTTAGTGTGTGTCTTTTTATAGGTGAGTTGAGTCCATTGATAATTAGTGATATTAGTGACCACAGATTGATATTCCCTGCTATTTTTGGTGGTAGTTTGTTTGTATTTCCTTTCATTGGAGTATTCTTCTGTGGAATTATTGATTGTTTGTGGTTTCATGGGTGTATCTGGGGTCCTAGGGGTTTTCCCTCTAATACTCTCTGTAGTGCTGGATTGGTAGATAGATATTGTTTCAGTCTGACTTTGTCATGAAATATCTTGTTACTCTATCTATGGTGATTGATAATTTTTTTGGGTATAGTAGTCTAGGTTGCCAGCCATGCTCTTTTAGTGTCTGTATAACTTCTGACCAAGTCCTTGTAGCTTTCATTGTTTCCATTGAATAGTCAAGTGTTATTCTTATTGGTCTGCCTTTATAAGTAAGTTGGCCATTTTCTTTTGCAGCTTTTAATTTTTTTCTCTTTGTTCTGTATGTTTTTTGGCTTGATTATTATGTGGCGAGCTAACTTTTTGGGAGGTCATATATATTTGGTGTTCTGTAAGCTTCTTGTATCTTTATAGTCATTTCCTTCTTTAAGTTAGGGAAGTTTTCTTCTATGATTTTATTGAAAACATTATCTGTGCCTTTGAGCTGGTATTCTTCTCCTTCTTCTATTCCTATTATTCTCCAGTTAGGTGTTCTCATGGTGTCCCAGATTTCCTGAACATTTATGTGTTATGGCTTTTTTGATTTTAGTGTTTTCTTTGACTGATGTATCTATTTCTGCTACTGAGTCTACCACTGCATAGATTCTTTCTTCTATCTCTTGAATTCTGCTGGTTATGCTTGTATCTGTGGTTCTAGCTCTTTTCTTTAGATTTTTTGTTTCCATTTTTGCCTCATTTTGTACCTTTTTCATTGCTTTTATTTCAGTTTTTAGTTCCTGGAATGTTCCTTTCATTTTTTGGTTTACCTTTTCCTGGTTTTCTTTCAAGAGTTTGTTCATCTCTTCCAGTTTTTTGTTTGTATTTTCTTCTATTTCTCTAAGGGAATTTTTTATATCTTCTTTGAAGGCTTCAATAATCTTCATAAAGGTGTTTTTGATTTTGTTTCCTTCTGTTTCCTCTTCATTGCTCTGTTCAGGTCATGTAGTTGTAGAACCACCGGTTTCTTCTGGAGTTACCTTGTTTTTCTTTATATTATTATATGTATTTTTGCACTGGCATCTGCCCATGGCTTCAGTGGTTCATGATTAGGCCACTCCTGGTCAGTTGTGGGAAGAGGGCTTGTGTGTCTCCTGACTCTTCTGAGTAAGGGGTCTGCCTGATCTCTGACTTTGGTTTGGACAGGGATCTGAATTTCAAAACCTAGGTCCTTCTCTGATGATGTAGTTTGCCCTGGAGGCGGGGCCAGCTGTAGAAGGTCCGTTCTTCTAGGTGTGGCTGGAGGAGCCCCTCACAGCCAAACCCTAGTCCTGTCTGCTAAGGAGAGTCTAGGATCAGGCTCTACAGATTGACCCTGTTCGGGGAAAGCAAATTTCCATACGGGGGATCAGTGGTCCGGACCTGCTCATCTCTGGACTTGGTCTGAATTTCAAGTCCTCAGTCCTTCTCTGCTGATGCAGTTGGAGGCAGGGCTGGCCATGCAAGGTCCCCTCTTTTAGGTGTAGCTGGAGGAGCCCCTCACAGCCAAACCCTCGTCCTGTCTGCTAAGGAGAGTCTTGGATCAGGCACTACATATTGATCCTGGTCCTGGAAAGCAACTCTCTGGAAGTGAGATCAGTCGCTGGAACCTATTCACCTCTGGATGGGGTCTGAATTTCAGATCATCAATATTTAAATGCACAAATATTCCATTTGAGAATACTTGTAAAAGAGAGAATCATCAATATTACATTACAGATAAAATGTCTTCTACTCCAGTATGTGATCTTCACAATTCTTGAAGTGCTGACATGAGACTAGCACATCTTAAACTGCCTCCCGGGGTAGAAGAAGACAGCTTTATCTTGTAAACCACCACAAAGGGGATCACTCACTTGGAACAGCCAAGAAGCATTAACTTGAAAGACTCTGACTGGGTGTTTGTTCACAAAGTTAACATGTACAATGAATGGATGTGGTTATGCTTCAGTTTCTAGGAGAGTTTTATGTCAGTCAAGAGCATCTGAGAGTGTCTACTGTTGGCAGACAGAGGTCAAGGCAATCTGTCACAGGCAGATTACTAACCAAACCCAGGCTTCCCACTGGGGATGATGTGCACACTGTCAAAGAAGACCTCTCAGGAAATAGAATGAAGGACAGATGCAGCTATGCCACACTGCAGGATGCTGAGTTGTTGGAAGTCTTATTTAGTATCTGCTGTAAGTCACACCCTGCATATTTCCCTTATTTTGGAATCCTATGAGGTTTATAAATGATAAAGTGCTAAAATTCCTGAAACTACAAAAAAACAACAGGATTAATATTGCTTGTTCATATGATGATGCAACTTGACCTCTTTTAATATGATTTTGTATTCTAAATTTTTATTTCACAAAAGATAAAAGTTTTTAAGAGTAGAGGATTTTGGTAATTTTTATGATTTCATGTGAGATAGTTGAGCAAAGAATTATGGACTTTTACCATGTTTTTGAGAAATACAACATTAACTTAATCATTGGTTGTGTATTTTCTTGACGTCTTGTCAAATGCAGACATTTTAAATGGTTAGAAAAGCAATTTTGCATTTCAGTTTGCTACACTGGTATTATCTCCACTCTGGAAAACAACAGAACAGGAAATACTAGCCCCAAGTCTCTCTTAAAAGTGTCTGGAGGTGGTGGCCAATGGTCCTTTACTCCCAGCCTGTTTAGGGGAACACTGAGGGTTGAGGGTTTTATCTTAGAGGTTTATTTTCTATTAATGTAGCACAAATGTCAGCTTCCATATACCAGCACTAAGTTTTTTACAATTAAAGCCATTGTATCTGGTCTTACTTTGCTCTTATATTGCTTTTAGCTCCCTTTTTCAGCAGACTGCATATTTTTCAAATGTTTCTGCTAAAAAAAAAGAAAATGAACAACAAACAAACAAACCAAAGTCACTTTTCATGATACCGAAGCTAAAAGCAGCTAGCAACAACCATGACACACAGCTGGAATCCAATACTGCCTTGGAATTTCTTCCACAAGGTTTATTGATCCATTATTTTATAATTCTGACTCACTCAATTGTTTTAGGACTTTATCAGAATGTAGCCAAATTCTTTGCCAGGACATACCATGAATAACATGTACTCTAATTCCTGATAGAGCATTTATGTCATATAAAACCTCATGAGCACAGACCATAGAATCCATATTTCTGTGGTGATTGGTCTTCCAAACACTGACCATAACTACCTAGTAAGCTCTACTTATAATAATTTATGGTTTCTCTTGGTCACATCTGTTCCACTTTCATCCCAGAAATCAGTTTCAAAGGCTGAAAAACCACTCAGCCAAGTATAATATAGAACAACTCCGATTCTCTGGGGCCAATTTTATATTAGTTACTTTGCTCACAGGAAATGTAAGAATGAACTATTGATCATGGCAGGAGGATCTCAGGCCATCATTTTGGCAATGTGGGGTAAATTCACAGCAGTGACCAGCTATGCAAAAACATTTTTTTTTTTTTGTTATACAACATACACACAGGTCTGACTCTCTAATTATGACATTCTTAGTTTCTTCTTCTTGATTTTTGAGAGTGAGGTATAACAAAGAAAATGCTGGTCTCATGTTTCCCTTAAGAAAACATAAGACATTATACATATATACTCATAGATATGTACTATATTAGATAGATAGATAGATAGATAGATAGATAGATAGATAGATAGATATAGATAGATGGCATTGGTTTCCACCTTCTGCCTTCCCGAGGGCGAGTGCTCTCTGGAGTAAACAACTCTTTATTGGCTGTAGGCGAGGATGGTGGCTTGCTTCCGTGTCCTAGGACCTATGGGCGATGTCCACGTGGCTTACCGGGATTGGAGGCCCAGAGGGTATTTAGCTACGAGCCTGCTCTAAAACAAACCTTATCAGTTAAGGAGACAAAAGAGAAAATAAAAGAGCCCAGGATAACTGAGAAGTATGGTCCTTTTCAAAGTGTTGTGATAAACATAAATGCTATTTTTTATACAAAGTAGGAGGAAAATGAAAGATGGAGATAGAAGCTGAAGCCTTTAGCAAATTTTAGCAAATATATATACTATGGGGTCCAGAGTATTTTAATTTATGCTTGCAGAACAAAGGCATGGAGGCAGAAACAATTTAGAGCTTACATGTTGATCTAAGAGTTGGAGGGAGGGAGAGAAAGAGGGAGGAAGGGAGGGAGAGAGAGAGAAAGAGAGAGAGAGAGAGAAAGAGAGAGAGAGAGAGAAAGAGAGAGAGAGAGAGAGAGAAAGAGAGAGAGAGAGAGAGAGAGAGAGAGAGAGAGAGAGAGAGAGAAGAGAGAGATTGTACTGGGAATGGCACAAGTCTTCTCAAACATCAAATGATATACACCTGTAATACACACTCCCTACTAAACCTTCAATCATTTTCTGTACTTTTTTTCTTCTTTGTCCACCACCCAGCTCCTAAATACATACACAGAGATATATACTTAGTTATGAATGCCTGACCTCAGTTTGGCTTTTTTCTAGCCAGCTTTTGTAAATTAAATTATCCCATTTCTCTTTAACTGTGTTTTGTATGGGCTTTTGACCTTTCTTTATTCTTTATATCTTTATGTCCTTCTTACACCTGGCTGGCTATGTGGCTCGGTGTTGGTCTCTGAAATTCTCTTCTTCTTTTCTTCATCCTCCCTCCTCTTCTCATAACTAGATATTTCCTCCTATTTATTCCCACTTCCTGCCAGCCTCTCCTTTCCCTTTCCTACCTAGCTATTGATCATTCATCTCTTTGTTAGAACAATCAGGTATTTTAGACGGGCAAAGTAACACAGCTCTTCAGAGATAAACAAATGCAACATTAAAGGATGCAACACATCTTTGTGTCACTAAACTAATATTCCACAACCTTTCCCAAATGGCTCTACCAACTTGTGATCAAATATTTAATCGTAGGAGATTAAAGGCCCATTTTCATTCAGATCACCACATTCTACTCTCTGATCTCTACAGGCTGTGACCATATTATAAAGAAAACTATCTATAGTTCAATTTCAAATGTCCCTATGGTCTTTGACAGTTTCCATGCTGTTTAAACGTCCAAAGCCCAAAGTTCTGATAAGACTCAAAGCAAACTCTTAATTATATCACTTACAAAGTAAAAAGAAGAAAAAAAATCAAATCACGTATTTTCCATATTAAATGACACAAAATATATATTACCATTACAAAAAAGAGGAATGGAAACATAGCAAGACCAAAACCAGGTGGGGCAAACTTTGTATACTTTAGCCCTTTTCAAAGGACTTAGATGGCGCCATTCTTCCAGCTTTGTTTACTACAACATACCTCTCTGTCTTGGGCTGATTACACACCCTGTCTATACCTCTTCTTAGAAAAATATCTCATGGTACTGGCTCTCCCAAAATCTTAGGGTCTCCAATATAGTCCAGGCTTCCTTTTCATGACTTTATTCAATGGCTTTTTAGGGCCTCCATCCAGGGACTCCCTTGCCACATGCCTGGTCTTAATTGATGTCCTTAAGTTTAGAAGAAAATCTCACATACTTATAGCCATAAGTATGGAGACAGCATTGCCAAGTTGGTCAATATTAGGCTGCTTTGAGACACTCTATACCAAAGAAATTAATCCAATCACTTTTCAATTTATCCTCAGGCAGATTTTTAGAACAAGGGCAGAAATCACCTTTATGCTTTCCCAAAGTTATCACAAGAATAGTCTCTTGGTCAGTTGCTAATAGTCTTTTCCTCTGAAAGCTCTTCAGTTGGGTCTCCATAATCCTATAGATATCAACAAAACTGTCCCCAATTAGAGCATGCAACTGTTTCCCTAGTTCAAAATCCTAAAGTCTTCTAATGATCATGGTAATGGCTGTCATAGCAACAGCCGATTCCTAGTACCAACTTCTGTCTTAGTTACTTTTCAATAGGTGTGATAAAACACCATAACCAAGGTAACTTTTAAAAGAAGTTATCTAATTTGGGGCTTACAGTTTTAGAGGATCTTAGAGGATTAGAGTTCATGATGGCAGAACAAAAGCATGCTAGCAGATATAGCTGAGAGACCATATCCTGATTCTCAGGTTAATTGGGACAGAGAGAGAGAGAGAGAGAGAGAGAGAGAGAGAGAGAGAGAGAGAGAGAGAACTTTGTTTCGAGATAGTCTCCCTATGTAGCTTGTGTTGGCCTTGAATTCTTGACTTTCTGCCTCATCTTCCCAAGTACTGAAATTACAGGCATGTGACCCCTTAACCAGAAAATGCAATACCTGAGCTTTTGTCTAGGTTTCCCCATGAAGATCACTTGGGATAATGAGTAAGAAAAGCCTATTAATTGAGAAAAGTAGAGTAACATCTGGAATGTTATTGTTTTATGTAAAAGTTCAAATCCTCTGTACCACATTCCCAAAATGCTTTTTGGAAACCTACATATGTATATGCTCTTTTTCAATAGTACGGTGTCATATATACACTATGGTCTCTAGAAAATAAACAGGAAGAAATAAATATCATGTGGCTATTTATTCAGCCTTACAACTGCAAGGTCATCTTGGTAACAGACTTCCAGCCCATTCTACTTTCTTAAGTATGACTTCCTAGCAATCGATAAGAACAGTCCGTTAACAGGACAGCTGGTGTGGCAGAGACTCTGGTGTAGAAAACATTCCAGATGAAGCTAATGAGAACATGTGAGAAAAGGAAAAAGTGCTGAATGAAGCTGAAAGTAATTTATTTCATTAGTTATCACTTCATGTAAATTGCAGTGTAATGAATTAATCATTTGAAATGGATTGTTCACTTAGAAGTTATAAAAATACAAACATTCCACTTGGTGCTGCCCCTCCTCCACTCCCATGAATATAATTGGTTAATGGATTTGTTTTTACTTAAAAGAATAAAGGAACCATGTAGGTGGCTCAGTAGTTCTGTTCCTAGCACCTACATTAGGAAGCTTGTAAACAGCCAAAACTCTAACACCAGAAGATATAGCAACCCACCTCTGGCATTCAGAGGCATGCATGCTCATATTGTATATACCTATATATAGACTATCTGAGTTAGGGCTTTTATAGCTGCAACAAAACAACATAGCCAGAGAGCAAGTTGAAGAGGAAAGGGTTTATTATGCTTACACTTTAGCATTGTTGTTCATCACTGAAGTCAGGACAGGAACTCAAACAAAGCAAGATCCCAGAGGCAAGAACTGATGCAGAGGCCACAGAGAGGAGCTGCTTACTGGCTGTTTCCTCTGTCTTGCTCAGCCCACCTTCTTACAGAACCCAGGACCAGCAGCCCAGGGATGATACTACCTACCATGGGCCAGAACCTCCATTATTGATAATTAATTGTGAAAATGCCCTACAGCTGGATCTCATGGAAGTATCTCCTCACCAGAGAGTCCTTCCTCTGATGATTCTAGCTTCTGTCAAGTTAACACACAAAACCACCCAGTACTCAGACTGAAAGACCCCCAAATGAGGACCTTTCCTCAGAAGGAGACCCCGAGTCCCAGAGACCAAACTGAGCCACGAATATCAGATGCAAATTGCATGAGGTTTATTGGGGGACGAAGGTACCTCCGGGAGGCAGCAACTCGGGGAGCTAACTGGCGCGCTGAGGCTTTGTTCAGGGGCTTTTTATTGCATAGGGGAGAGCAGGAGGCAGACTTACAGAAGCAAAAGGCGTGGTTATAGGGAAAACAAGGAAATCATTTGCTCATTTAAACAACAACTTTTACTTATTGGATGAAGGCCTAGTGGCGGGAAGGAATGGCGGGAGGAAACGGTCACTTGCTGGGAGGGGGGCTCCCTGAACATTGGCCCTGATTACAGACTTCTTGTGGTATGCGGTTCGGTCATGTACTTCTGGTTTTCTGATGGTTCCTTAGCAACCCTTTTACTATCTCCCTGCTTGCAGGCTTGTGCCTGTGTGCGGGGGGCAGGGGAACCTTGGGCATGTCCAGGCAAGCCTGGACAAGTCACCTAAACTGAATGCCTGGGTCAAACCCTAGAACCCAGAGTCTTTCAAGACAAAAATGCATACATACAAGTTTAAAAAATAAAATAATAAAGAAACTAAAAAATAAGAAAAATCATGAGTTTCATGC
This sequence comes from Sigmodon hispidus, assembly GCA_004025045.1. Classification (NCBI taxonomy): domain Eukaryota; kingdom Metazoa; phylum Chordata; class Mammalia; order Rodentia; family Cricetidae; genus Sigmodon; species Sigmodon hispidus. The sequence goes on from PVIH01002931.1 coordinate 10,487, forward strand.
AGATCATTTTAGGAAGAGGAAAGATATATTCTTTCCAGGTAAGTCCTCTTAGAAAGGGGGACATCATGAACCAAAGCATTCCTGTGGACTAGGAAGGACAGTACTTGACTGTGTGGATGATGTGAAGGGAAGCTCATGGGAATCTTCATAAAGATAGCCCAGAATTTCTAAGTTGTTAGCCAATGTGATCTGGGAAGACAACACAGAGCTGCAGCTCTGCACACCATGACCTCAAGGGCTGAAATTGTTTGCATGTTCCTGGTTTGTAATGCCCCTATTTACATGACAGAGTTACACACCAGGAAATTATGCATACAGTGGATCAATCTAACCTCCAGACCTGTACAATGGCCTTTGGACATTGAATTACATAGAAACGTCTACCTACAAGTCCTTAGTCTTTCCTGCATTGGTGTGCTAGTACCGCCCATCCTGCTGCCTTCTTCCAGTGTACTCAATAAGTCACATTCTTAGTAAATTCATTCATGGCTCTCTAGTTTCTCTCCTGCTACTGTAGAGGCTGGGAACCCAGTCTATTAACAGACTACATGAATCTGACATAATATACTCATGAGAAACAAACAACTCTTATAGTGGCTGGTGAGGTGGCTCAGTGGTTAAGAGCATGTATGACTCTGCAGATGACTTGAATTCAGGTTTCAACACCCACATTGGGTGGTTCACAACTCCTTGTAGTTTCATCCCTAGGGGATCTGATGCCCTCTTCTGTCCTCTGTGAAACCTGCACCATGTTACATGTGCATGCGCACACACGCTCACATAAAAATAAAATCTAATTTTAACATGAACTTCTAAACATTCAGTTTATTCACAGCAACATGAGGATAATGCCTAGTGTTTTCTAGTTATGAACAATCTTTTTCAAAAATCAACATTCCTGTCACAGGAGTGACACTAAGTCAATTCATTAACACTGTTATATGAAACCTAAATTTTCATATTTGTAGCCTTGACTACAAAACTACTGATAAAATATTTGTGAGAAAAGGCTTTCTACATATCAAATTTTAGAGGTCATGGCTCATAGCTATTATATTACTCAACAGTATGCTATGTGATTGGTTACACAGCAGAACCAAAGGCTCTCAACTACAAGTTTAGCACTCATTTCATATAGAGCTGTTTCCAGAAATTATATTAAATGAGGTTGGATGTGCACTCATCTTATAAGCTATAAAATCACAAAGAATCTGAGTCAACCAGTATATAGGTGGAGTCAGAAAGAAGTCACTCACAGAGTCAAGAACAGGTTGAAGCAGTTACAGTGCCTAGGGGACAACCATTAAAAAGGTGGTAGTTGCCTTTTAGATCCTCCAGGCCTATGATTTTATACATGTGCTCTCTACATCTCCATTTGTCCTGACCTTACCAGCAGTAAGAATTTGTCCTAGAGTTCTGCAAGAGATTTTGTCCAGATAAAGTCCAACTGAAGAGTATGGAATGGTGTGTGTTTTCATCTGACACTCACTGATACTCCCGTGAATTCTCTGCTCAAGCCTGTTCCTTCTAGCTCCCACTTTCCTCTCTCTGTGCTATTATTCTAACATTACAGTAATGTTCCTTCTTGGCTCCTTAGCTTCTTCACTTTAGCTTTTTCACTGCCTAGAATTTATGCATAGCATGAAAAGGCACACTCTTCCTATGTATGATTTGTTAAGAAAATGATAAAAATAGTGACTCTAACAGTTTGTGGATGAAATGTAGTAACCTGGAAAGGTTTGCTGCAAGCAGTACCTACCATTGTTCAAGGCAGAGAGATTTCATGGTCTCAGAGGGCAACAATAAGGTGAATTTGGGTGAGAAGTCAGACCTGCAGATAATACAGAAGATGTGGCACTGTAGACTCATAAGCAAAAGTCTTTCTTATTATATGCAGAAAAGCTCAGTGGGATTATGTTGTTGCATTGTAAATAATTGTCCTGCCTATTGGTTTAATAAAAATGCTGATTGGCCAAAGGAAGTGTGGGTAGGGATACTAGACTACGAAAATTCTGGAAACAGGAAGAACAGAGCAAAGATGCCAGAGAGAGCCAAATGAGTTATCATCAGAAGCAGAGGAAAGAAGCTGAAATGTTGCTCTAACAAAAGGTACCAAGCTGCATGCCTGAACAAGATAAGAATCATGAGTTAGTTTGCAGATAAAGAGTTAGCAAGTTATATGCCTGGGCCCTAGGCTGTTCAGCATAAAATTAATGTAAGAATCTGTGTGTCTCTGTGGGACTGTGGGTCTGCGAGTCTGCATGTTAGAACCTCAGGGCTAGGCTGGAAAAGGCTGGGCCAGAAACCTAATACTACAAATGGTGTCCCATGTTGGGTGCCAAGTATCACAGAAATATTCACTTATAATATATCATATAAAAATTAATATTTATTAAGGGGTTGGTTATATAAACACTCACTGCTACAAAATGAACCTTAAGACAGTTCTTGGAGAGTGAAATGTCCCATGATGATTTGGCTCCGCAGAATGCAGGAACAAACAGGGAACAAAGGTCAGTGTCCTGGCCACACAATTGGGTTGACCATGCCTCATTCAGGTTCCCAGCACCCCAGAGACATGTCTCCAAGCTTTGCCAGATAACACTTGAATCCCACTACAGAAAGGGTCTTATTACTTGGAGACATGTGAGGTATTATGTATGATATCCAGTGGGGATATAATAATTACACAAGTTTTCTAAGATCAATATGAATATTAAAGTACAAATAGCTTTGAACCCATTGGATCTTGTACAACTTGCATAGATACAGTACTAATGGGTCTCAGTTTTACAAACCTACACTATGTTTATAAATAGGGATTCTAGATAAAACACGAGATGCCCATTTACTGTGGAATTTGAAATTAACACTGCATAAATTCTGTATAAATATGTCCCAAGTATTAAATGAGGCATAGTTATACCAAAATAAATCATATCTTAAATTCAAATGTAATTGGGCATGCTATATTTTTATTTTCTAAATGTGTAACTTTATAGAGTTTAGGAATTGCTTATTCCCACTAATTTTAGGACTCAATTTTTTTTAATATGCATGTATGTCTATAGTGTAGGTATGGCCACAGTGAGTGCAAGTGCACATGGCCATGTGTGCATGGAAGCCTGTGGATGGTGCCCAGTGTCTTCCTTTATTATTTTCCACTTAATTTCTCTAATACAGGGTCTCTCCCTGAAGCAGGCTGACAATCAGCAAGCCCCAGGAATCCTGCTGTCTCCACCCTCCATAGTCCTGGCTTTACAAGCTCCCCTTTGACCATATTAAACATTTTATGGAGGGGCTAAGCATTCAGACTTGAATCTTAATGTTTGCACACAATTTATCATACCCTGTGAGCCTTCTCCCAATCCAGGATTTGATGTTCTTGTAAAAGAAAAAGAAAGAAAGAAAGAAAGAAAGAAAGAAAGAAAGAAAGAAAGAAAGACAAAGGAAACTTGGAGGCATGAAAATAATGTGAACTTCTTTTTTTGCATAATGGAAAAAGTAAAAATAGGTATAGGCTAGAAAGATGATTCAGCCATTAAGAATACTTGTTGTTCTTGCAGAGGACTGGAATTCTGTTGTATTAGGTTTCTGGCCTGGACTTTCCAGCCTGGCCCCAAGGTTCTGACCCACACTCATCCCGGCTAGATTCAAATCATTACATAGAGATGCTTATGTTATTTTTACACTGATTGGCCTAGGGATAAGGCATATACCTTCCTAGCTCTTTAATCTTAAACTAACCCATCTTTCTTACCCTATACAACCATGCAGCTTGGTACCTTTTCTCAGCAGCATTTCCTCTGTGTCTCCTGGCAGCTTTGGCAAATCTGTGGCATCTGTGTCTGCTCTTCCTATACTCAGAGTTTTTATAGCCTGGTAGCCCTGCCCACATTTCTGTCTGCCTTCAGCAAATCAGAATTTTTATTAAACCCATAGATGGGACAATTATTTACAATGCAACACATAATCCCACTATAGAGTTCATCTCCCAGAAGCCACCAATGTTGGGCAGCTCAAACGTCTTCAGCTCCATTTCCAGGGACATACATATAGATACATGGATGCACATACACAAATAAATCTTTTTCTGTTTTAAAGGTAGGTATATTATAGCAAATGTCAAGTGAGCCACTCCTTGTATAACAAATGTGGAGAACAGAGCCCTCCTGTTTAACAAGGGCTGAGCTATCCTTTCTAGGGAGAACTAAGTGCAAGCACGGCCCATGTAGAGAGTATGGTGAACATTCACCACTAAGGTTGGGAATGCTGAATGCAGATATCTCATATGTAAGAAGTACTGACAACAGGCACCTTCTGTATATGACATGTAGAGTCCATGTCTTTCCCCTGCTGAGTCCAGGTGCCCCTATGTATGAAATGATAGGCTTGGTACAAAGCAAGTACTCAATAGATTGATTCACAAAGACAATCATGGGAGAGTGAATGAAGAAATAAGTCATCATTATTGGTGTAGCAGCATATCCTGAAACTTTATTATTGCTAATCACAATCCACTTTTCATCATAAGCTCAGTGTTCAGTGTTCAGCTTTGTGTTTCCTGTACAATGAACAGTCAGATCACAGAGACAGGAGCCCACAACTGTGAAGACAAGACACTTTAAGAAAAAAAGCAAAGCTAAACAAAACAATAAACCTTTTAATTAATTGTTTTTGGATTTCACCTCATGAATTCTGATTTTCCCATTCCTTTGTATCTGCACTCTACCTTTGCAATCACCACTTCAAAATGAAAGAAAATAAAATGTGAAAGAAAAAAAACTCTCATAGTGGAAGCTGTGTCACATAGTATGCCTTGATGATGTGAGAGCAGTAGCCTTGCCCATGTATCCTCCTGGACTGCCATGTGGCAGTGTAGATAAGAGAAAGATGACTTCCCTCACTCCTCGACACCCACCTTCTGTGGCTGGGCAGGTAGGAAAGCTGGCCCAGGGGCATGAGAGTAAGAGATCTGACTCTGTACTTCATCAGCTGCAGCACTGGGAAGAGTGGGCCCTGCATCTCCAATGAACAACACAGTGTACCTGGTCCTGGTGGTACAGGTACACATGAGCCTGCCTGAGGGCATGCAAACTAAAGAACTGACCCTGCCCCTTGCTGCCTGTTGCTTTGGTGAACAAGCTGGGGTAGTCGTGTTGGTGAGAATGAAAGAGAAGGAGAACAGGTAAGATGACCAACGCAGGTTCAGAACCAGGACTATGAGTTGGCTCACCTAATATCCACCTCGTCTAGGAACTGATGGAACACATAAATGGGCCAGTCTTGCACATCCAAAGCTGCAAGATCTCCATAATACAGAGAAACAACAGGATATCCAAGAGGAGTCCCAGTTAGCACCCAGCATTGATATTATACCAGAAGCCAGAGGCTTTGAACTAGACCAGTGATTCATGGCAATAAACACTTGCAAGTAAAGATGTATGGACTAAAGGGTCTACTGTGTCACTCACTTCCTTTTTAAGGTGAGGCAGAAGAGCTTTGGTAGTGCCATTTGTGCCTTTGACAAGTGGGAGGCTGACAACACTTGGACTTGGGTATCAAGCACAAAATAGCATTCAATAGGCTCTTACTGGAAAAGAAAAATCAACACTTACCTGTCACTATCTCTATGGTGCCAGACTTTGAGGGACTGGAAACTGTCTATTTGGGAATTAGAAAGATCAAGACCTGTCAGGACAACGTGCTAAACATTTTAAGACAGATTATTTTCTAAAAGCTTTTATTTGGGTCTCCAGATATAAAATTGTACTGGGCAAATAGCCCTAGAAAACATAGTTCATCAGAGTTTGATGAAAAGCCTTTCTTCTTGGTTATAAATATCTAAATAATCCATAGCAAACATCACAAGTTATTGGAATCTCCAATGTGGCTTAAATATATTCTTTGCTGGAAAATGTGGTCATGTTTTCTAAACCTTTATTGGAAAATGAAAGTCTCCAATAAAATGTATTTCAGATCATTTAACTTCTCTATCCTCTGCTATGAGCCAATGAATTTATGCATACCAGCAAGTCAAGCTAAACCTAAATACTTTAGGACTGAGATTAAAAGCTCAGTATATAAATTGAGGCTAGTAAAACACTGAATGCATTTTTGCATACGCCATGGACACCACTCTCACAAAATGATGCAACTCAGAGGTGGAGTGTAGGTAAATCAGGAGATTTTTGTCCTTAAAAAAATTATGTCCAAAGAAATCAGCCCCAGATGGTTCTGTTGCTATAAATTAAGGTTGATCAAAGAGACATAAGTCCCTAAAGACTCTTACCTCAGGACATTAAATCAAGTGTCTGCCATTGCATTTTTATAGCTCAGGTCCATGCTGTCATTGATGTTAAAAATTAAGACAGATTGTTGGACTGGAGCAGCTAGTTCACAGGTGTCACTTTCCACTGTTTGGGTTACCTAGAGACATGGAGATGCTTTATAATGGCCTGTGGGTACACTAGAAATGGGGGAAGCACAGGAAAGTTGTGCAGGCTGATCCTGGGTGTTATCTGAAAGTTTATCTGCAGCTTCAACTTCCTATCTAGTAAAGGGCCTAGAAGCTCATGATACTCAGCAAGTAAACAGACTTTGCAGACCTTAGAAAGGTAAAATTTACAAAATTCACAAGGGGGTTTCCCTGAGGGTCACAGACACAATAAACAACTAGGGGACTAAGCTAGATTCTATGACTGGTTGAATTGCTCATAGGGTGTTTTTCCAACCTGTTAAGGTGTCTGCATCTCATACAAGGAAAATAGCTTGGTGGGGGGAAGCTTTAGTGAGTCATCACTCAAACTGAGATGGCCTTTCAGTGATGCAGCTGCCTTTGAGTTAGTCACTTAAGTTTTTATATATCACTCCTAAACCATTTTCTTGTAAGTAATAACCAAGTTGGACATTAATATAGTAGCCATTTTTGTCTGTCATAGACTCATTATATGGGATGGCAGTCGTGGGTAGAAATGTGTGTGTTGTGTTGCCCCAGGAAATATCTCATACAGCGTAGGGTAAAAGGAAAACTCAGAGCATGTGTGGGACTAAGTATGTCATCTGAATTGAGGCAGTCTGTATGCAGGGGCATCTCTGCTATCTGTCCCCACTAGAGAGTGGATTTGCCAAAGACAGATGGAAATGACTTAGGAGAGGTCAAGTTGCCCCAGTACATCACATGACCAACTTTTTCACATTTGGGAGCCATATTTACCTGCCAACAGAAAAGGCTTTTCATTCTTATTGATAAAGTGTTTTACAAATACACCATAAGGGCCCTCCTTGCCTCATGAAGGAATCCGGATATGGACAGTTTTGATCCTCAAAAGGAGTGGCCTCCATTGATGCCTAAAAAGATCAATGCTACATTGTTAAAAAGAGAACAACAAAAAAATTCCAAAAACACAATAACAACAACAACAAAACCCTTTGAGTACACTAGGGGTAATGCAATTGCACCAATTTGATTTTAGAAACCCTGCATTCTTTGTCTCAGCATCAAAAGTCTTTCTGCTCTTGATCAAGGAATCACTGTACTCTGAATAGAATTAACAAAATGTAGTGATTTGTAACTTGCTTGAGTGGATTATTTGAATATGCTGCTTCTCTAGTACTGGGAGAACAGGCACAGCAGAACAGGTGTAGTTGGCAAGGTGAACTTGATATCAAGGTGAAGGGAATGTGCAGGAACAGATGTAGGGAGATGGATGTTGGCATCATCTATCAAGAAGGTCAATACTGGCCCTATGGATCTCAGCTCTGGCGTATTTAGTGTTGAGGGTGAAACCCTGAGTCTCCTGAATGTCAGACAAACTCTACCAACAGAGCCTAACATACAGCTAATTATGACTTTAACACCTCTGATCCCTGTAGTCAGAAATTTCTGGATTGTCTGGCCCAAGGTATGATTCTGAGGTTCTTCAGCTGCTTGTCTTCAAATTATCACACAAAGGCTTATATGAATTACAAACTATTTGCCTTATGGCTTAGGTATATTGCTAGCTAGCTCTTGCATCTCAACCCATTTCTATTAATCTATGTTTTGCTACAGGGCTCATGGCTTACCTGTGCTTTAGCCTCCTTGCTGTCTCTCAGGGAGCAGCTTGCACCTTTGCTCTTGATTCTAGTCTTCTTCCACTTTATTTGCACTTGGAATGTTTACCTGCCTCTAAGTAGCTTTGCCTTAGGCCAACACAGTTCCTTTACTATCCAATGGTAATCTATAGCATATGGAAAGACATCCCATATCAGATCCCGACATTTATTCCTTCTCTGGCCTTGCTGCTGGCTTTCTGGTGATAGGGACGTAGGGTGAGGGAATGAAACTCACCTTTGCTACTCCTACTAAGAGCCAGTGTCTGGAGATCCGGAATAGGGAAAGAAACTATGCACAGATGGAATAGGCATTTGACTGTTCAGTATTTAAAGTAAAATTCTTAAGATTTAGCAAATAACTATTTGAGGCAGTGCCACACATTAATACTTGAAGAAAAATGTCTATGGAAACATTCATAACCAGGTGTAGTACTCAAAGTACTCTGAATGCTGGACCTGGAGGACCAGAAGGTTCTGTTAAGCCTGAGCTTCATCCTTCATGCTACATGGAGAGACAGTGACTCACAACATAAAAAATAAATAATAGCACACAAAACCAAAAGAACACACTTTCACATTTACATTCATTATTTTAAGAATAAAAATGTGGTCACAGAAAACTTACTAGACAAGGATAAAGTTTTTTTAAAGGTTTCTAGCTACCCTCTAAATTCAGCATTTTGATCATCTGCCAGGTGCTAAGTTCCTCACCAGGTTTCTGAGACAGAGCAGCAACAAGATTAAAAATAAGCAGCTGGTCGCACTTAAAATATAGGTTGAAAATTAAATGATACTGGAGATCTTGCCAATTATAAACATGCTCTCTAATTTTGGAAATGTGACAGCATTTCATGAGAACTAAAAAGCTAAAGAAAGATAAAGGTCAAATTGAGGCCCAGTACAAAAATGAAATCAGTTGCTGACCTATTGAGACAAACCCATGGTACCTATTTGCTGATTAACCAGATGGTTAAGTGTCCACAGTCCAGCTGAATATTTTTGGCTATACTAAATGTTCTAAATATGTCATTTTCAAAGCTGGATTTTTCTCAGACAAACTAGGCAATGATGATGAAGATGATGATGACAAAATTCTGAGGAATTGATACCATACTACATGACCCAAATCAGAAGAAACAGGGTAGCAATTGATGTCTAACTTTTCTAGGCTATTTCTATCTTGCGACCTTTATACAGAGTGGGAATGGTGATGGAGATGGCTCAGTGGTTAAGAGTGGATGTTGCTCTTGCAGAGGAACCAGGATCAGTTTCTAACACCTGTTCATAGCTGTCTGTAACTACAGTTCCAGATAATGTGATGTCCTCTTCTGGCCTCTTTGTGGGCAATACATGCAAAAGACTTACATAGATACATACAAACAAAACACTTGGATGAGAAAAATAAAAGTAAATTAATCTTTAAAAAATAGAAAAGGAAGAACAGGGCTTTCATCTAAAGGAAGCTGAGATGAAATGCCTTTCAGATGCACTTTATTAGGACAGTTAACATCAAGGCCTGAGAGAGAAAGTACACCTGCAGGACTAAGCATGTAAAGACACTTACCACCAAGCCTGGTGACCTGAATTAAATCCTCAGATTCCTCAAGGTAGATGGAGAGAGAGAATTGGCTTCCAAATGTTGTCCTTGACTTTCCATATTTATGCCATGGCATATGCACATCTACGTACATGTATGTATACATGTACAGATAAGTATAATTTTAAAGTTAAAAAGTAATAGCCATTTGAATAGGCTAATTATGGGGTTCTGATTTTTATTTTCTCCATTGCTTGTAATTATAAGCCTATTTTCATGTAGAGATTGATCATTCTTATGTCTCTTAAGAAATATATTTTATTCCTTATTTTTAGTTCCAAATGCAATAAATATTTCTTTTCTAAATAAAAAGAAAAGATATTCTACATGATTGACACGATGAAACTTAGTGCTTGCAAATGGATGTAGTTTACATATTTGCCTCTGGCATCTAACATGAGGTTTTTTTTTTAAAAAAAAAAAACCAGTGTGCTGTGATTATGAGACTTGTGTGGTTTTCCCTCCAGGGCTAAACTTGATCAAATAAAGGCAAAATCTGATTAAAAAAAAAAAAAAGAAATATCTTTTTTGGCTTCTTACTCAATATTAAATATTATTTGTTACTTGCTTTTTCTCTTTTCTCTTTGCTTCTTGCTATTAAAATTTAACATTAATACCTTATATATTTAGAGTATTCTGTCCACATTAGGCTTGTAAATATTTATGTCATTCTATATGTTGCTTATCACTTTAGTGATGGTGTGATTTGATACTTATTGTTTAGTTTGACAGGAGGGAAGGTCTAGTTTGAGGCAATCTTGTTTACATTTCTCTCTCTCTTTCTCTCTCTCTCTTTCTCTCTCTCTCTTTCTCTCTCTTTCCCCGGCCCCCTTCGTTCCTTCTCACTCTGTGCATGAAGATACATGTCAGAATTTAACTTTGGGTGTTTCTCCCCATCCTTCTTGTTTTCTGAGACAGTCTCTCACCAGCCTAGGCCTCACTGAGTAGGTGAGGCTGATGATCCACCAAGACTCTAGATCTGCCCACCTCTGCCTCCTTAGTGGGTCTGTAGGAGCTATGGGCAGAACTCAGCTTCTCAGAGCTTTTCACTCTCGTAAGGCAAACAACTTACTGGCTGAGCTATCTCCCTAACCCTTGCTTTATCATATCAAACTAAAAATTGTCGATAAAAAGAATACTTGACAGCTTTTCTTTGCTTTCACTTAGTAGTGTCATGGTCTGGAAACTTAAGTTTATATCCTCAAGATTTTGAGTTGACCTTTGTGTATATGGTGAGATAAGGATGGCACTTCTGCCTTCTGCATTTGAAATCTAGCTTTTCAAAACCACTGGCTGGGTAAATACTTCCCTCTCTAATGAATGTTGCTGTCACCTTTGTGTAGGATCAGTTGACTGTGTAGCTATATTTCTAGGCTTCTCGCTATGTTCAATGGATCTGTGTGCTTGTCTTATGATGTCATACTATTTTATAACATTTATTTCATAGTATATTTTGAAATCATTAAATGTGACTGCTTCAGATTTGCCTTTTATTCTTAACAGGATATTGGCTACTTGGAATATATAGATCCCTCTGAATTGTAAAATTTCTCCATTTTTGTAAAGAACACCATTGTGAGCTTGGTTAAGAATGTTCTGAGTCAGTAGGTCATTTTAGGTAATATGGGAATTTAAGCAATATTTATTTTTCTAATCCATGAGCATGAGTGTCATTCCATCTGTTCCATGGAAAACAGCAGGGAAGTTTCTCAGGAACAGTGACAGCAGAAACAGGCGAAGACAGCAATGGCTTTGTTGGGCATGCACATGAAGGAAGTCAAATCTGAATCTTGAAGAGAAGTCTGCATCCTCAAGTTTATTGTAACATCATTCAAAATGCCTGTAGATGCTAGAGTAGAGAAATTTCAGATGTAGAAGTTCCAGAGATTGAGAATCCAGGTGGAAGATTTGTTATAACGTCAACTTCAGATGAAAATCTGATGAACTCTATAATCATCCAGAGGATGTGCTTTTAGGCATCCTTTGTCCCGGGGGAAAGTGGGGAGGGGCTTTAATAGTTTAATTGAGAAAAGGCCTGTCTGCTATAGGAGGCATCATTCCTTGGGGTGAGTTTCTGGACTGTGAAAAAAGGAGAATTTGCACTGAGCACTTGCATCAATTTCTCTCTCTTTATCAATTAGGGATGCAAAGTAAACAGCTGCCTGAAGCTCCTGCTGCCTTGACTTTCCACCAGGGCTCCATGCACTGAGCCAGAAGAAAACCTTTCTCACTCAGGTTGCTTTTCTCAGGCTAATTTTATCACAGCAGCAGGTAAATAAACTAAGGCTCCAAGAATTCCAAGTATTATATATTTGAAATTTTCTGAGTATAGTGGAAAACTAAAATGAAAAATAAATGAATGGGCTAGTAATTATGTGAGATGATAGGGTCATTGTTAAAGAGTTGAAACACTTAGTGGTACATAGATTTGTTAGTGACACACCTTAAATATACATATGTATCAGTTTTACCTCATTAAGCTAAACATGTTTTTGAAAAAGTAAATGCCATAAAGAGATTATGAAAAAATTATACAGTATGACCTTAAATGAGAGCTAGATACATAATTTTAAATATCTTAGTGCTATGCTAAAAAAATAATCAAAGAGAAGGCTGAAGGAGTGGCTCACTGGGTAACGTACCTTCTGAATATACATGAAAACTTGAGTTTAGATCCTTGGTGACATGTTAATAAGCCAACAATTTGAGCAAATGCCTATGGTCCCAATGCTGAGGTCATAGAGACTGGCAGCTTGCTTTGGTCCTTGATGGATTAGTGAGCTCCAGGTTTAGTGAGAGACCCTGCTTCAAATACTAAGGTGAGGATAATAGAGGAGGACACTCATCATAGACTCCTATTCTTCATGCACACACACACTTTTCCATGTACCTATATGCTTACATAGAAAAACACATATGTTACATACAGAGAACACATGAACTTTAAGACATTCAAAATTAACCTAAACATATTTTATTCAATATGTCACATCACAGTAATTTTAATATGTGATGTATAGAACTACCATTGAAATATTTTACATTTTTGTATAAAAATGTTTCTAACACTCAATGTATTTTTATATTTCCATCATATAGGAGTTTGTGTTGCCACATGGAAAGTGCTTCATGGCCACCAACTACTGACTGCGATGTGTGCAAGCAGTCCCATAAGCCGAAATGAAAGGCTGGAAGCTAATTTAATGTGGAGGATGGTGGGCGAGAATAATTTCTTCTCAAATTTTAGCATGCTCAGCCAGTGTTTTACAATATAAGTCACTAAATGCCAGTACCCAAATGTTTCAATTTCAGAGGTTTATATCATTCAGGTGGCAAATTTTTGTTTCTAATGTATTGACAGGCAATGCAAAGACTCTAGTTCTGCATTCTTTGACAGTGACTCTGCTGAAAATGAAGATTTAGGGAATTCATAAGCTATTTCTGGTTTGTATATCTGTGTGTGGGGGTTGGATTTTTTTTGGGGGTAGTGGTGGTGGTTTTAGGAAACATATCTCAGACTGGCCTTTAACTTTATAGGTAGCCAAGAATATCTTTGAATTTATGGTTCAACATATAACTACTATAGGAATACACCTCCATGCCTGACTTATGCACTGAAATAAAACCCAAGGCTCCAATGCATGCTAGACAAATATTTTACCAATTTTGCAATGTCCTCAGCTTGGTGTAATAAGACTTAAGTGGCACAAAGTCACACAATTTCTATGTGTGATTTATTTGTTTCTTTATTGTTATTGGAGTCTATGTTATAGCATATAATCAAGTGTTCTAATATTGTACTAGATTCTAGTTTTGTTTATCAGTAGAATGCCCCACAGCAATGAGCTTTTGGGAGTGGTACTCTTGATAACTCTTAGCAAGTAAAGATACTTGTGTATGAATCTTACATGTAGAACCAGGCTTAATTTTGCATAATCTGTATTTCACAGTATAAATTTCCATTTTGCATAAATTTCCATTTACTAAGGAATAATTTAAGTAAACAATTACTGTGGGCACCAGGAAAGTATAATATAAACACTATTCAATTTATTTTCAGATATCTATAAACTTCAAGTAGTTGACAAGTCGCATTTTTTAGGGTCTTAACTTACAGTTGCATCTCAGTTTTAATCAGTTTATTGTATTATCAACTTTGAATACCAGTATACACCAGTTACCTCATCAGTAGATGAAGGGGTAAATATATTTATATACTGTAGTATTTAAAAGTATAGTCATAAGCTGCTATACATATTACTTTACATTGTTTGTGTCCTTGAATGTGTATATGCTCATGTGTATGAATCCATACATGTGTGTATATGTACTTGCAAGTATATGCACATGCTCATAGAGTTCAGAGGTCATTCTCAAATATTGTGCCTCAGATGATATCTATCTTCTTTGTCTGAGACAGAAACTCTTATTGCCTTGGGGCTACATGTAGATTAGGCTTGCTGGAGATGGAAATGCCTTCCCTGGGTTGGAATTACAGGGATGTGTCATCACACAGAGATTCAGAGGTATTGAACTCAGGGTATACTTGTAAAGCAAGTACATTACAATGCAAACCATCTTCCAATCCTGAATATTTTAATACATGGCTTAAGTGGTATGAGCAAGGGCAAGAAAGCATAAGTATATGAAAAAGTGCTGTAATTCTTGATATCATGTTCATTTGAGTATTTGAAATATTAGTTAAAGTATACTTCCGAGTAAAAGCTTAGATGCCAAACAATTCCCTTTTTACCTGCGTTTTGGATAGTGTGATTATAGAGTCCAGTTCCAAACCTCCTTTAACACTACAGGAGCCTGGAGCTGAATTACAAATTACCTGATGTTTTACATTCACACAGCACAGTGTGATCTCATAATGCATTGTAAGAAGAGCTGCTACACATGAATTTTTAAATGATTAGAAAGATAGCTCTAGTGATGCAAGAAAAGAACCTTATGAATTGAACATTTTCTCAAAATTGGACTCACAAATGTAGATCAAAAATCTTTAGTCAAGTGGAAAGTAATGAAGAATTATTAGTGTCTAACAGGCACACTTTCCCAAATTGTTCACTTCCATTGCTAATGTTTGGCCCCAAGACTAATGTTTTTAAAATTCACTGTGAAGCCCTCTTTTCCAACTTGATTTTCATGTCACATGTAAGATAAACCATGTGAAATAACTTTACGCTATTGTTCAAGCCAGGAACTATGATGCTTATGCTATCTGCACTCAGGCTCACTGCCAAGTACTTATTACTCAAGTTCTTGCCACATTCACCATATAAATTAAAGCAACCTCATTATTTCCATGTTACACAGGAATCCCTGAAACTCAGTGAGGAATTAATTTGCCAAATGCTGTTACAGTAATTGGTCAAGTCTGCCTTAGGAGTTCCTGGGGCCTTACAACCTACATTACTCCTCTTAGTTTGTTCTAGTCATCTGTGAATACAACCTACGTTTTGTAGCTTTCACCAGGAAACAGGATTTGTTTACAAGATTTCCTCCTTGCTGTGACAAAATCCTGACAGGAAGCTAAAAGAGAAGAGGGGTTTATTCTGGCTGACAGTTTGAAGACCTACATCTCATGATGGTGGAGAAGGCATGCTGGCAGCAGCCAGAAGCCATCGAACTATATTCAATCAGCAGCTAGGTATCCTACAGCAAACAGGAAGTGGGTCTAAGTGTTGTTTCAAACTCTTCCCCCAAACTTTCCCCAAGAAAGACTTACTTTCTCCAGTGAGGATCCATCTCCCCAAGGTTCCAAATTTTCTCAAACAGTGCTATGAGCTGGAGGCAGTCAAACATGATTCTTCAGGGAACAGTTCCAAATCAAACCACACTTCTATAGATAGAAAGCAGATGTTACATCCAAATGTACCAAGTAGGTTCTAAAACACAAAATTAACAACATCTGGATTTCTTTATGTCATTTCCCTGGAAAGAGATACTTAGATATACTGGGGTGATAGAGCTGCACCACCCAGGCTGTGGGACCTGAGTCCTTGGAATTCCCCTTAGTTTGTTTGTTTTCTTTTCTTTTGTGGTTGTTTTGCTTTTTAAGTCTTAGATAGAAGGTGTACGCTATCCCTATCTGATAGAAACTGAGGAAACCCTTAGTTTTTCATCCCTACAGTTTTGAGGTCATGAAAAATTCTATTGTCTTTCTCTTTCATGTATATGATGTTCATGCATTGTATATGTATGTTTTATATGTGTGTGTGTGCGTGTGTGTGTGTGTGTGTGTGTGTGTGTGTGTGTGTGTGTGTGTGTGTGTGTGTAGAGCTGTGCACATGCATGCAGAGGCCCAAGAGTCATGTTAGGAATCATTCTCAGTCACTCACTACCTTACTTATTGAGACAGGGTCATTCAGTCTAAGAGGCAGGTTGCCAATGTGGCTAGTCTTACTCTGCCTTTCAAGACTGGAATTATAGTTAGGCTACCATGAAAAATCAGGATTTGTATAGGTTCTGGGGATCCAAGCACTCATTTTCATGCTGACTGAGGGATTGTTGTAACCACTGAACCATTCCCCCAGCCCAGGACCAGAAAACAACGATTGCTTCCTTCATCTTGAGGCTTTGGAAAGAGAATTCTCATAAGTGCTAAAGAATGAAAAGAGATCATTTCTCAGTTCACAAGATGACAGACAAAGTAAATGGAAATTTAACCCTGAGGAATGAAATCACTATTTATTGTTGGTTTTGACACGAAGCATACTCTTTAGTCATGACAAATCCTCTGGACATGTGTCTTTTGTAGAGCTTTGGCTTTAGGGAATAAGTAGCAGTTATGACTCAAATTTGTCATCAATGATTTATCCTTGCCCCAAAACATATCTAGTTATATTTTGGAAAACATTGCCAACAAGTAATATTTATTTAAAACATTCATCAGGCTCCTCAGAGAGACTGGTATATTCTGCTGAGAAATGATGCCTCCATGTTCTCTTCTTTCCCAACAAATCCACTACATCATCTCAGCAGTGATCACTCTTCCCAGAGGATACTGGGTCACAAGCTATGATGTGAGCTGAGACATGGTTCACGAACTTGCAGTTTTCCTTAGGGTGAGAGATGATATGAAACTATGTAAGCTGAAAAAAGATTGGCATAATAAATGACTCATTTTGAAGTCACCATCAGTAGAATACATGACAACGCTGGCGTGATGGATGGTATTGTCAACTTGACCAGATCTAGAAACACCTGCTGAGGGGTGGGCAAGCCTTCAGACACACCTGTGAAAAATAATTGTGATTAGATTAGTCAATGAGAAATTATCTTGATTAGATTAATTGAGGCTGAGCAACCTAACATGGTGAAGTACTAGTCCTTGGAGGCCAGAAATATACACAAAAGAGGAAACTACCTGGTTACCACTGTTGATATCTTTCTGCTTCCTGCCTGTGGATGCAATGTGATTGTGTTTGTGGGGGATTCTATGCATTAGGATATTTGAAGTGAAAGGTCCACTGTAGATTCAGGAGGCCAGGGTTCCAGGTTGCATTAAAAGAAGAAAATAATCTGAACACAAGCATTTATTTCCCTGCTTCCTGACACTCATGCAGCATCATTAGCTGCTTCAAATCTTTGCCATGATGCCCCTTCCCTGGCATAAACATGATGTATGATGCTCTCATTTTGAGTCAAAATAACACCTTCATTCTTTAAGTTGCTTTTGTTAAGCTATTTTATCATAGCAATAGGAAAAATAATATCAATGCATGTGGCTTGGGTCTTAGCCTCAACTAGTAGGGATTCTACACCCCTATTTCCCACTCTCTCATTTGTTTCGTTTGTCCTCCATAAGCTAAGCTGCTCTGTCTTCTTTTGCTCTTCTAATTCCATTGAGACAACTTCTTCCAAAATCTCTGGTAAAGTTAACTTTTCTTCTAGCCATGTTCCATGGAGTGCTTTCTCCTGGAGGAGTCTCCTGCAGCCACACATTGTCCATATTTTCTGGAATGTCTCTGTTCAGGGAGCCACTGTCCAGACTATCTTCCTTTCTCAGTCACTGTAAGATTTTCAAGCATCCTCTTGGAAGTGTTCTATTAAATAACACTAAGGCCTTGCATAAGGTTCTCCTCTTTGAGTAGAGAGAAAATACTAGTCAAGAGCAATTTAAGGAAGGAAGGGCTCATTTTAGCTCACAGTTTAATAGTACATCCCATGATGGCAGCAAAGATACAATGGGAGGAGTCTAAGGTCATTCCTCTATTGGTTCAGCCAGTTATACAATCTCAAAGCAGGTTAGCCCAGCCTTTGGTAAGTTACTGCCTAAGTCCTAGAAAAATCAAAAGACAAAAAAATTCAAAGTTTTTCTTTCTTTCTTAGAAGGCCCTCTTACTCACTGATGTTTCTCATACTTTCCTTCAATTTATGTTAATAAAGCTTGTTTTTATTTTGCTGACCCCATCCCATCTCCATGTGTAATGGGAGTTGGTGAGAAAATGAAATCAAAACCCACTGCTTTAAGCTGACTTTTGGTGTCAGCTAAGTTCCTGGCACTCTAAGTTCCTGGCCAAAGGAAGGTCCTATTATCCTTACAGCTCTGCATCAATACCAAATATCCCTAAATACTTCATCCATCACACTTTAGACAACAGTACTATTATGCAGAGATTATGGAAGACTTGTTTTCATTTAGTGCCTATATCAATTTCTTTTCCAGTATATGAGACTAAAAACTTAGAAAGAACAACTTGAAGATAAGGAAGGTCCATTTTAGTTTATGGTTTTTGTGGGTCCAGTCCATGCTGCCCATGGGTACAAGTGGTGGGATCTGTTGGAAAGGAGCTTTACTGCTGCATGGTAGTTGGATATGAGAGAACTAGATGGGACAGATCAGGGATAGTCCCAGGAATGAATGCCCACTGACCTGTGCTTTCCAGTTAGGCTTAACCCTTCAAGTTTCTACACCAAAAAGTTGGGGATCAAGTTTTCAAATGTGAACTACTGAGGAACACTTTACATCTAAACCTCTCTGTAGTTGTGACTCAACACTTAAGAGCAGGGATTTAGTGTGATTCACTGTTCCTGTGCATTCAGTCCATGGCTGGGAGGCCCTTTAGCTTTAGGCTTGTAATAATCTGTAGGTCATGGTGGGAAGGTAAAGCCGATAAAGAGTGTTCAGATCATGGAGACCAGGGAGTGAGAGGGTAAGAAGAGGCCAAAGCTCCAATATCCCCTTCCAGGGAACATACCCACTGGGCCATTTCCTCTAACTAGGCCTCGCCTTCTAAAGATTCTAGTGCTTTTAACATACCAAAGACTACAGACTAAGCTTTTAGTACATAGAGCACTTTGGAAGAAATGAAGATCCAAACCATATGGATTTTAAGATACTGTGAACAAAAATTAGAATGTAATATACTGGAAGTAAAATGAGTTTCCAGAAGGGTTAGATTCTAATTTCAGAACTATCAACTTATTTTTGATTAACAGACTAAGGTCTCCAAGCTCCACTTTCCTCAGTGAGTAAAGCTTCAGTGACACCTCTCTCCTTTTGTTCATATAATTTCTTCTCTCTCTCTTCAACTGGAAGCTCAGTGCTTGACTTTGGGTCTCCGCATCTGCATCCATTGATTACTGGATGAAGACTCTCTGATAACAATTAGGATAGACACTAATCTGATTATAGGACAAGGTCAATTCAGATACCCTCTCCATTGTTGCTAGGAGTCTTAGCTGGGATCCTTGTGGATTCCTGGAAGTTTCAATTGTATCAGATTTTTGTTTTTTGTTTTTTGTTTTTTGTTTTCCTAACTTCAAAATGGCCCCCTATATCAAGATATCTCTTTGGAATCTCACAGACTAAGGACCAACAGCTAGGGAGCCTGCAGGGAACTGCCTTAGGCCATATGTTAGTGACAGTTGTTTAGCTTGGTCTGTTTGTAGGGCCCCTAGAAGTGGGACCCAGACCTAACTCATGAACTGGCTTTCTGAAAAATATTTCCCATGCTGGGATGCTTCCCCAGCCTTGATGCAGGGGGATTAGCTTGTTCCTGCCTCAGCTTGTTATGCTTTATTAACTCCCATGGGAGGCCTGGCCCTTTCTGAATGGAAGAGGGGTGAATAAGGATTGTAAATGGGTGGTTGGGGAGGAAATGGGAAGAGAAGAGAGACAGAAACCTGTGGTTTGTATGTAAAATAAACAACAAAAACTAATAAAAAAAAGATAAAAAAAATAAAGAGAAAAAAGAACTTTAGTCCAATCCCATCATACATATAAAAACATAGATGTGGTGGTTTATGTCTATAATTCCAGCAATTGGAAGGTAGAGAAAGGCCTGGGATTCATTGAGCATCAAGCCTAGTTCAATCAGTGAGCTTCAGTTCCTGTGAGATCCCTGTCTCAGTAATTAATAAGGACATGATGAGATGGCCTAGCAGCCAAAGGTTCCTATCACTGAGTCTGATGACTTGAGCTTGGTTTCTGGAATTTATAGGGCAGAAGGAAAGAATCAACTCTCACAGCTTGTCCTCTGATCTCTACATGAAGAAATATAGAAATATATGATAAAATGATATACA
Source organism: Sigmodon hispidus (assembly GCA_004025045.1). NCBI lineage: Eukaryota > Metazoa > Chordata > Mammalia > Rodentia > Cricetidae > Sigmodon > Sigmodon hispidus. Next base: position 30,720 of record PVIH01002931.1, read on the forward strand.
TATTTTCTAAATAATGCTATCTGAGATATACATCTGACCACACACACACACACACACACACACACACACACACACACGCACACACACTCCCTAGTGGTTAAAACAGTACTTCTTTAACATTAGGTTTAATACAATGCTCCTGTCTATCAAGCCTTCGTCTGTCTACATCCAATTTATTAGGTGGCAGACAAGGTGACACAGATTAGAGCAAACCAATGAAAACTCTCCTGCCTGCCCACAGAGTGAAGGAGGCACACAGTATCAGCTGCAGTAGGGAAAGCTTTCTTGAGCCATTAAAATATATTTCCAAGTCTGCAATGATGCTTGAGCATCTGCAGGAATGCCCTCACTCTAACAAAAAATTAACAGCTGCATTTTCCAGCTGTTTATATGTGGCCAGATGCCTGATTGGTCCAAATTACTTAGCTGAGTATTAGTGCCACATAAACTTTAGGCTATCGTTTTCTGGGAGAGCTGCTAATTTCTGTAAAATGTTGCACTGAATGTCAGTAAGGTTTGAATTGTAACAAATTTTCTAAGGGAGCTCTAGTATGAGTTTTTTCAGGATCAAGTCTCATGAAATCAAAAGCAGTGAGTGGTGCTGGGTTGGCATCTGCCCATCCTCAATGATGTTCAGTGGCTACAGCCTGGCCTCAGCCCTCTGTGTGTGTCGTTTCTGCAGGCCACCAGCACTGAGTCTTACGGCAAACCCTGGGAACTGCAGGTGTTTGTGCTTCAGTGACCACTGTCAAAGTCATCCACAGAGCCCTATAATTTTTAAATAATAACAGCATACTCAAACTGAATTTTAGATTGTGTGCTCAGTGTTGTAATTATGTACCTACCTATTGATGTTCACCAACTTTTACCTATCAGCCATGTCCCAAACTCACCAAGTAAATGTTTCACATCATTATAGTAAAGAACAAACAAACAAACAAACAAAAACCAAAGAAACAATTACATTAAAAAACATTTCATGTCAAGCAATGAGAGACTTAACAAAATAAAGCTGGGACTTCCCCTAAATTAACATGCTAATTTACTGTCATCTCAGTTAAAATCTAACTGTCAGTTTTTAGTGAGAAGTTTGAATTGGAGTCTAAAATATATATTGACATTTAAGCAAACAGCCAAAGCAATCTTGCAGAATAACAGCTCAAAGTTTGTGAGATCTGAGGTTTATTATGGTGCTACATAAGAAAGACATAATAAATAAACCAAAAGTACAAAGTAATAAAGAGGTCAAGAAGAGAATCAATAAAATAGATTATATATAAACAATATATATAGGGAAAATGAATCATGTTTTTTTTCTAGTTATTCACAATAATTTCTTTAAGAAGGCCTGAAGACTTCTTGCAGAAAAAAAAAATTGAATAATATGTAAATGAACGTATTTTTTAAATCTTGGTAAGTTTGTCTTAAATGTTGGCTTGACAGAACATATAATCACTTGAGAAGTGGTCTCAATTAGGAATAATATACGTTGCTGTGGTGATTTTTAAAAAATAGCTTCTAAATGACACTGTTAGAAGGTGTTGCCTTGTGTGTCACTGTGGAGGTGGGCTTTATGGTCTCATGTATGATCCAGCCATGCCCAGTAATTGAGACCACTTCCTGTTGTCTGTGAGTCAAGATATAAAAGCTCTCAGCTTCTTCTCTAGCACCTTGTCAGTTTGAATGCTGCCTTGCTTCTCATCATGATAATAATTGACTAAACCTCTGAACTGTATGTAACTGAGTCACCACAATTAAATATTTTTCTATATAAGAGTTGAGTGCTCATATCTCTTTATAGCAATAGAAACCCTAACTAAGAGAATTGTATTGGTCTGTGGGCATGCTTTTGAGGTTTTTTTTCTTTAAGTTGATGAGAAGATCCACCCTTATAGGAGCAGCACCATTTTGTAGTGTAGGCCCTCGAATAAATGAAAAGGAGAAAGCAAGCTGAGACTAGCTTGCATGCATTAATTCATTGCTCTCTGCTCCTGATTAAGGATGTGCTGTGACTAGCTGTTTCGATTCTCATTCAAGGCACAAATACAGGGGCCTGCTTCCCCAGAGTAGACATCATTTTCTCAACTTTCTATCCTCAACCCTCAATGCCATTAAATTAGTAAATCCACTGGTGAAGGCACAGTTCTCACTCTGCTCCAATCACTTCACAAAGTGCCCACCTCTGAACATTGCTGCTTGGGGTGCTGAGCCTTTTATATACTTCATACCCAAAGCAGAAGAACCAAGTCCTCAACAGTTCATAAAAGCTGTTAAGAAAAATCAAAAGTAGTAACATTTGAGGGCCATTTGGGTATGAGCAATCCAGGACAGGAAAGATGGCACAGTCAGTCTGGATCATCATAATTTGAGGCAAACGCTCATGAGTCATCTGGTGAAGCTACATTGGAAGCTGGCAACATGAACTAATTAGGAATGCTCTGCTTATGAATTTCAGGAATCCACACTGCAGCTAGTTCCCCTCAGCTGCAAGGATCCCATTTAGTCCCATAAGTCTCATAAGCATCACTGTCTTCATGTCATGGATCTGGTGCTAAAGAAAAGTTTACTTATCTAATTAGAAGTTATTCTCCTGAAGTACAGTCACTATGGATACATAGCCAAGAAGAATTTTTCTCTTGACAGCCAACTATAAAGTGGAAATTTCCAGAGACCTGAGAAATAGTAAGACATTGACAAAGGATATTAACAGTTTTACCAAACTTTCTTGCTTGAGTAACTTTATTTCCAGTGTAGAAACTTTCTATTCTTAGTACCACAATATACAAATATTACATTGTGGTATTTGTTTAGCAAACACAGACATCATGATTTTTAAAAACTGAAAAAAAAAAAAGAAAAACTTGACCACCTTGTGAAAAGAAACATTTTTGTTTGTTCTTTGAAATAGAGTGTCATGTAACCCATACCAGCCTAGAAAACTCTATGTAGCTGAGGATGACATTCAACTTCTGATCCTTCTACTTTTGCCTCCTGAGCTCTGAAATTACAGGCACGTAACACCTTTCCCCATTTTTTTTTCTGTGGGGTTAGGGATAGAATCCAGGGCTTTTTGTATGTTGGGCAAGTACTCTTCCCCCCATGCCCGCTACACTCTGAAAATCATAATTTAAAATGGCATAATCCTCAATCAGAGTGGAAACTACACATGGGTGATTTATTTTTCCAAATTTGGAACAAGAGAATGTTTCATTAACAATTTGTTGGTCATTTGGTTATGCTAAGAATTTAGTTACTTCTTTTCCTTATAGGCAAAGACCTGTTAGAGTCCTTCCACATAGAGATGTTTGAAAAACAATGATCATTATGGCCTTCCAAGTATTTCAAAGTTTATTTTTTGGCCATGTTATTACTCAGAAAAAGAACACACACTGCATGTTCTTGAACATTTAATCATATGACAGAATCTTCATTATGCTTTTCTTAATAAAACAAAAGACTAAAATTCTGAATTACAATTGTAGTTTCTTAATACATTTGTAAATAAGCTATTTAGAAACACAGTGCGGAACTGTGTAATGGTATATTTTGTGTTCAAAGGAATATGTCAGTTTTCTCTGAGTGTGGATTAAAAAAATGGTAGGGAATGGATAATCCTAGTGTTACTTATTGTAAGAAGATATTATTTGGGGGAATAAAATAGAAGGAAGATGCAAGATTGGCCACAGGTAGGGGTTAATGCAGATAGACCTATTTATATCTCCTGCCTGTACCAAGGTGGCTTTTAGTTTCTTTTGTTGTTATGCTAACACTGAATATTCAGTGTCAGCCATTATGTTGCTGAGGGTTGTGTGATGCCTTTCCTGGGACAACATGACAAACATCTATTTACCTCAGCTAGGGCAAATATGAAAGGCCAAAGTAATGACAGTGTTTAAGACTAACTCAATGAACCCATGAGTGTATTAGACTTACTTACATAAATATAGATGAGGGCTTACTTACAGGAACAGGAAGGACTCAAGAACAGCTGTACTATCAAAGTACCCCATAATGGCTCACAAAATCTGAAATCTTGGTGCTATCTGTGTGACTGGCAAGACGCTCAAGTTGGAAATTCTCTTCTCAGTAGCCGCTGCTGCTTGCATAATCTTGTGAAATGACTTGTATATATAGTCAACTTCAGGGACTTCCTGAGATCTCTGAGTTGTTTACTTCTTAAGTCCTAAGGATCTTCTTTCTAGAACTTTTTGAATCTTAATGACCCTTCCTCCAAGACAGTTTCAGTTCAGGGGAAATTATTATATTATACTGGTGTCAAGTTATCTGCTATTGATCATATTTTAAAGTACCTTGTCTGTAGTGCTGATCAATTAGACATCCACTATAAAAATCTTTATATTTTGTGCTCACTCTCTACTCTCATGCTTTTTTCCCCCACTTTATCTCCACATTTATCAATATTCCAGTTTTCTCCATGTTTACTTGAACAAAACCATTGGTTACAGTTGGAAATTTATATGTATCCTATTAGTCTTAGGGTTGTTTTGCACATACTAGATGATGGTTTATTTAATTGTCAAGTTGACACAACTTAGAATCACTTAAGAGGGAGGTCAAAATGAAAGTCTGATTTTTCTAGATCAGTTTGACTCATGGGCATATATATCAATGGGATATTATCTTGACAGCAATAATTAATGTGGGAAGGCCTAGCCTGAAAGTAGGCATGGCTATGGCCCTGGACAATATAAGAGTAATCAGATGGAGAACACTAAAAATACATGAATTCATTCTTTTAGTCTCTGCTATTGACTCTGGATGTTGTCAGTTGCTTCTGGTCCCTGCCTTGACTTCCTTTTAGTGATGGACTAATCTGGAACTGTGGACTGAATTAACTGTTTCTCTTTTATATATATTTTTGGTGAAGAGTATTTTATCATAGCAAGAGAAATGAAACCAAAATAATAGCATTTAGGGTTACCCTTGCATAATCATGTCATGAAACTCTAGCGATTGTCTTTTTGGTGTAAAAGATCTGATCCATTATCTCCAAATTAAATCAAGGTTTTTCTTCCTCCGTAATTTGGAAGGTTTTTTTTTTTCTTTGTGTGTGTGTGTGTGTGTGTGTTTCAGGGAACTATTCCTGGGGCAAACAGAAGCAATGATGTGATGTTTTAAATTGCTTTCTAATGAATCATGGATATGTCTTCTTGTCATACACATGTTGGTCTCTAATGCAGTATGCACATCTTTACCATGCATGTGGAAGGTCTGAGTTAAAGCCATAGTTTGGACCAAAACAGGTCAGTGTCACAGCCACATTCAGTAGATATTTCATGGCCAAGTTTTCTATATGTACCAGGGCCTAGTAGCCTAATTTTAATATTTTTCATCTGTAATTTTTTACTACCAGTGATGCTATATTTTTCTAGAAGGCCAGACACTAACGTTATAAACTTCCCATTGATACAGACCTGAAAATTTATAAAATGCCTTCCATGCCACTGACATATTGATGGAATATTGTAGTAAGGTGCACTGTAAGAATCAAAGCATTAGGACTGCATGATACATGGTCTGAACTATAGGTACATTAATTTTTAAATAATACCATATGTATGGCATAGAAGAATTTCCCCTATGTCTCCACATTAATGAATATTACCTTTTCACCCAAATTTTCTTTTGAAAGCCTTCCATTATATATTTATTGCAATCTAAAGACAACAATAGTTGGAGTCAACCTTTCTCATACCATGAAACTAATTCCCCTCTTTCTTATGCTTAATAGAAGTCAGAGAATTGTTTTGTATTATTGCTGCACTTGCTAACAGTCTCACTATAAGTACCAATTTTCATGCTTTTAAAGTTTTTATATGACCACAACTGATGACGCATGTCTGTAATCCCAGAATTTAGTATACCAAGGCTTAAGGATCATAACATCAAGGTTTACAGTTTTATAAGTGTTCAGGAGATTAAAATCAGGTCCTCATGTTTACAAAACAAGGTCTTTGCTTACTAAGTAAAGTCCTTGTTTTGCAAACATGAGGACAGGAAGTCCTTAATCTAGTTTGTAGTAAAGTTCTGTAACATCTCTCTGGTTCTGAGAAGCTATAAGCAGGCATAAATCTGACAACTACACTATTTAGGGACAGGTTGGTCAGGTTTTCTATGAAACCAGATGATCAATGAAAGTATAAGTATGCGATTTCAATTTAATACTTCTGTAATAGTATTCTATAACTTTCACTGACCTTGAGCTTTCCTAGGTAAATGTTCTCACTCACTGAGGTCAGTATTGAGATGAAAGAAAGAGAGAGAGAGAAATAGAGAGAGAGAAAGAACTGCAGATAAAATCAATACCTATAGGAAAGTGTTTAGGATGAAAATCGATCATACCTATGATGTGGAGGTATTCCTTCACTTTCAAAGCTTCCTCTAAGGTAACCATAGAGTGTCAAGGCAATCAAATCAAAGAAGTAATTTTTTTAACATCATGGCGAAGGTCAGTTCTTATCTTAAGGAACTCTAAGACCATTTGTCAAGAGAAAAAATTTCAGTGGTATGAAAGACAGCTTTTAAATCCTCTTTGGGTGGCCTAGAAGTTGGAATTTGCTTACCTTTCACGATCTGAAGATGTCTATTGGTGATCCTCTCTGAAGTCCTGAATATGGTGGCTTATGGCAATCTCAACATTTGGAAGCCAGAGGATAGCTCATAATTGCTCTCCCAGCATTGAGAAGTCAGGCAGGATGATCACACATTTGTGCACAGCCTGAACCATCTCATAAAACTGTGTCTCAAAAAGTTTCTCTCTTACTTATGATCTTTGCTCTAGGTATTAGAATTGCAGGTGTGGATTCTACTAAATAAAATTCTTTCCACTTCACAACTTCTTTATCTGTGTATTCTGGGTCCACTACTTTAAAACATTACAAGTGAATAATGTAGTATTTTTTAATCTTTATGACCCAGTGTCCAATCTGTACAAGATACAGGAAAAATAAGCTATAAGAGATAGAATTTTTAAAATAACACATAAAATACAGTCAATAAATGAAATCCAGGATTATTCTGGCTCTTCTCCTACTTAAATTGTATATATAAATTTATTAGTAGTAATAGCAGTACCTTATCTTAATGTCTCATGCATGCCTCAATAAACATTATGTTGTTTATGAAAAAAAGATTTATTGTGGTTCACTGAACATACAGAGATGCACAATCCATATAGGTAAATATTTAGCATTCTTGAAACAAAGCCAAGTTACTGTTTTATGTTATCAAGGTCTCTGAGACTCAACACTGAATTTGTGTACATTATCTTTGTGTATTTTGTATAAGAGACTTCAATGCAATCAGTTTTTGAGTGCTCATGGTTCATAGTTAGCCTCACAATATATGTTAAATAATCCAAAAATTCACATTATTTTCTTCTCTTAGCAATATAAGTTTGAGATCATTTTATAAATAATTATTTTTATGTTAGGAGTATTAAGCCTGAGAAAATTAATAATGCTTTGCTTTTTTAATAGGGATATAAAATTTCCAAAGCAGTTTTAGATATATTCTTTTACCAAGTAATGGCAATCTAAACATAAATATCCCAAAAAAGAAGGTAACATCATGAAAAATGTTCAATTTTCACATAAGTGGTTTTCAAAAGAGTCAGTATTTTTCTGTTATTTTGATAACTAGAATGACAACAAGGTAGAGTCTTTGCATTCAATGTGGAGTTGCTAAGAATTACACATACTTAGTCTGTCCTTCAAGAGTTTCCATGGCCATATCATGTCTTGCCTGGAAAGTACTGCACACCTTCTGGTAGAATAATACTGGAGCCATTCCCTAGTTAGATAACCAGTGTCATGGCAACTGAGCTGAGAGGCTGGAGGGCCCTCTTTCCTGTTCTCTAAGAGAGGTATTCTTCCAGAAATTTCAACAACAACAACAACAAAAGTAAGTGCTCCTTAATCTCCTCTGTCCACTTATCTTGATCTGAAAGTGTCTAGGGGATTTACAGTGTGAATCTCTGTATGTCTCAGCTTCAAGACATACTTAGATCACAAGAATGCTCACCTGACCACCAGCATAATCCCTTGATAGATCCACACCCTGAAGAAAACATTGGAAAATGGTGAAATGTAGAGTTGGAACCCAGGTAGAAAAAGATGGTTACTATTCATGAAGCCTCTTTCTTTGATTTCTGGCCACCATGATGTGAACAACCTCTTCCTTTTATGGCTTCCATAAAGTGAACTGGGTCTTTGACACAATGAGTCACAATAAATATTTTTTTTAAAAAAATAAAAAGGTATTTCTCATAGTGTTTGATTTCTGAATCTCTAATGGAGTGTTGATAGTTTATAATGGACTCCTAGTTTCTAGTAATGATGTTTGAATTACTTAAGTTCATTGTCAATGTTACAGGCCCTGAAATCACAGGAGCTTCTCTTTATGCCTTAAGTTATTTAATTACAATAGTAAGGCCCACCCTAAGTGTGGGTGGTACCATTTTCTGGGGTGGGGTCCTCAGTGGACTAACAGGAAGAAGAGTAAATGAATTTTGTCTCTCATTAGTCTGTGCTTGATGGCTGTGGATATGTCACCAGCTGGTATACTGCCAGCAGGCCTTCTCCACTGTGTTGAAATTCATCCTCTCACACTGTAAACCAGATTAAGCCATTTCTCCCTTAAATTGCTTTTGTCAGGTCATTTTATCACATTAACATTGTAAAGTTTAACCAACCTAGCTGAGTTAGGAATGTGAGGTGACTGTCAAAATCCTTACCACCCAAGATGTTTCTTATGACAATCATTGTTCAAATTTATACATGTTTCCACTTGAATAGGACAGTAAATAGATTGCTGTTATCTATGTTGACTCTTGTATTCATCTGTAAGTTGTACTTAAGGGCTGGTAATTTCCAATGAATTGGGGGCATGATTTAGCTACATTTGTTGAATGTTTAATTTATAGAATGAATTACTTGAGTTGGAATAGAGGGACTGTGCATGTGTTATGTTTCTGTCTGATAATCCCATGAATCCATGGAGATTAATAGTACTGTTTTTATTTTTTTTTATGAAGAGGAGATGCTATTACAGTCAAGTCATTAGACTTATTCAAAATAATCTGCTTGTATCCAAATAAGACTTTTCCAAAAAGTATATGTTAGATTTGGAGGCTAGAGATATGAGGTGATTTGAGAGAAAGGTACTCAGACAGAGTGTCCTTCAGGGAAGAATTTTCTTAAGGGGAGTTGATGTGACAGACTTCATGGTGAACAGAAAACCTGTATCACCCCACCAGGCCAAGGAGGAATATCTTCCTTAAAGGTTTTTAGTCTGGGCTGTATCCCACCGAACAGTTAATAAGTAGCCAAGACCATGTGCTTGCTACTCAACTGATACCTGGGCAGCAGGGTGAAGGGATAAAGATGGCAGGACCACAGCAGGTTTATCCTTGTAATTTCTTCCAGAAGTTAGGAGGATAGAAGGGCTATAGGAGATGGCCAGATCAGTGATGGCACAGCACCTATAAGACAACAGTTACTTAAGCAATAAAGTGAAAAACCCACAAACAACATAGGCAATTATTTTATCATTATTTTTATATTAGTCATTATGTGTGTGTATGTGTGTGCCTATGTACATGCATGCTTGTGTGTGTGTGTGTGTGTGTGTGTTTGGATGTGTGTGGGCATACCTGTATAGGTGTGTATGTGCATGTAGAGTCCTGAGGTCCATACGAGGAATCACCCTCAATTACTCTTCTACCTTATTCATTGAATCAGAGTCTCCCAATTCAGCCCAGATCTGGCTTATTTGGCAACTTTCTCTAAGGTTCCTCTACCTCTGCCTGCTGAAGCTGGAGTTATATGCAGGTTTCCATGCCTACCTGACATTTACATGAGTTCAGAGGACCTGAACTTCTGCTTTTATGATTATGCTTCAAGTGCTTTAACCATTGAGTTATCTCCTTGGTCCATAGACAGTGATTTTTAACTCTGCCTTGAAAAATTAGGAGAAGTGATAGATCAGGTGACATTTTCCATTTGCTAGATTATTTATTTGATTTGTGCCTATTCTCATAACGGGCAAGTGTGTAGTAATTGAAAATTAAATGTGCTGCATTGTTTCAAGGGCTGTTGTAATGACATTGTGTTGAAAACTCCTTATGTGCAAAGAACTTATGCTGGAGAGCCATGGGAGGTTCCCATTTGCCGTATGCACATCACTTGCTATATTCTTAACCATCAATGCTCATTCACTTATTGGGCTTATGCACGTAGTTTCTGCATGAGCTGCCTTTGTAAATGAGACACACAATCTTCTTTACATTTATTCAAAAGCCTCTTCTCATTTCCACTGAGTGGAAATGAACATTTGGGAATGAAAATATCTCCTGTGTGTTTGAATTTGTCGGGCAAATTTGAAATGATCTTCCAGTTCTAGTATTTGTAAAAACTAAGATGATTTTTTTCCCATTGGCATAGCAAATAATATTCTCAGAAGTGATTTCTGCTTATTTTATATTAAATGATATAAATTCCAAAGAAGGGCCATGGGAGTCTCAGTTAGTTGTAACAGTACACATTCTGTCTCTTGCATAGTGGTCAAGTAATGCAGACAAATTATTTAAATCCTCAGTACACAAACTCCTTCATATATAAAGTTAGGATGAAAATAGTTTTCTGAAGTTTGGCTTCTAAAAGTGCAGTATGCTATTGGAACACTGGAGAGGCATGAATCAAGGGAAGGGTAGAACATGGAAAATAAAATGTTTCAGTTAGTTTTTCTGTCATGATTTAAAAAAAAAACTGGCAAAAAGCAGGTGAGAGAAGGGCAGGCTTTATTTCAGCTTACACTTCCAGGTCATAGTCCATCACTGAGGGAAGGTAGATCAGGCACTGAAGCAGGAACCATGGATAAATACCGGCTAGTTGGATGGATAATGCTCAGCTTGCTTGCTAATATAGCTAAGGCCCACATTTCCAAGGATTGGTGCTGCCCATAGTAGACTGAGCCCGCCCACATAAATACTGACTCAAGATGAGCTCTCTCAGGTGTGGCTATGGGCTAATTATTTAGGAGTGGCTCTCTCTTCTCATGTGACTTTGAATTGTGTCAACTTCATAATAAAAACTTGGAGAAAACACTCTGGAGAAAAAATACTCTGCATATACCTGAAGGTAAATCAGATGTTTCATTGTAAATGAAAAATAAATTGTAAATGAAAAATAAAATAAAATTGTGATGAATTATCAGAAAATTCATAGAGATATAGTTTCTCTTTTTTTCTCCTAATGTGTGTGCAGATGCATGTATATGCACTGTAAACGTACACATACAAAGGAGACTAGAAGACAACTTTGGCACCATTACCTTGTTATTAGTCAAGATTTTGCATGATTTTTAACTTTCCAAGCAGGCTAATGGTTGGTAAGCCTTGGGAATCTGCCTCCCACCACTAGGATTACAAGTGTATGCCACTGTATTTGGTATCAGTTTATGTGGATTCTGATGATTTGGTCTTAGGCTTGGAAGAAAGCACTTCATTGACTGAGCCATCTCTGTAGACCAGAATATACTTTTCTTTGGGACTTTTATTCCTCCCAAATTTTTGTTGCCCATTCTCTGACTTAACTTGATTATTTTTCTTAGAAGCTGAACACATGCACATGGCTCAGAGGAGCCATGAACGATTGGTATCTATTATTAAAATAGTTAAAGGACCTGCAACATTCAAATTCTCTATAATCTAGTGCATTGAAATTAGTTAACCAGCCTTGTGTGTAGCCAGAAATTTCTGGCCAGTCTGACTGAGGTTGGAAGCTTCAGTCCCACAGATACTTAGCCCCAAATAACCACACAAAATTATCTCAAATTACAAAGTGTTTGGTTTATGGCTCAGGCTCATTACCAACTAGTAACTTAACTCAATATGTTTTCATTAATTTGTGTATTGCCATATGGCTTATGTCCTACTTGTGATTCTTTACATCTTGCTTCTTGGGTGGCAGCTTGAAGCTTCTCTCTGTGTGACTCCACCCTTTTTCCCGTTATCTGTGCTTGGATTTCCTGCCTGCCTCTAATCTGGCTTGCCATAGACCAAAATAGCTTCTTTATTAACTAAAAGTATTAACAGCATACAGGAAGACATTCCACATCACTTGTAGAATTTGTAATATATGCAAGGGATCAGTGCCCCCTGTCTTCTTTCCCCCTGCTTGGAAGTTCATCTCACAAAATTTAGTCAAGAAGACATATAGCTCATAGCAGACATGTGGTGCTCTACACTGGAAATAGCTTCAGATAACAACTACACTCATTCAATGTAGACTTGGTGTTTGGGGCCTTAGTCCCACAATGCTGCTCCATTTCAGATGCCAATTTGAAGTACTGAGTTCCTAGCTGACAAACATTTCTAATTTGGCAAAATGTCAGGCTTTTGTGGCTCTTTCACTAAGATTTATAATCTGTTAAAATGGCTCACAGAACAAAGAGAAGAACTTCCTGGAACACAGGTGAATTATTTTGCCAGGTTTCCTAAACTTCATCATTAGGGCTTTTCAATGGCATTGTTATATAATCTTTTTTGACTAAATATTGACCAATGGTGATTTATTCAGTCACCATTTTTCCCATCTTCAAAGCTGGGTACATTGTTGGGAGCTGCTGCATCTTAGAGATGGTTCTGGCTCCTGTTCCCCACCTTCTTGATGGCAAATGCTTCTAGTAATAATTAACTCCATCCATGGGATGTGCTGAATTGACTAGCTTGCTTCCATGTGCGTGGCCCTATGGTGAAGGCCCACACGGCATTAGCTGAGTGAAGGACTTGAGCTTAAAACTGGCTGCACAGGTTGGGAGAGGAGCTGCTACTGCAAGGGGCTACTACTGCAAGAAGTATCTGTAACAATAAAGGACCTGGTCAATTACCACAGAAGAATCCTGGTGCTGTGTCTTTTCCTGCTGGACGGGATGGGGCGCAGCACAGCTGGTGGCCCGGACGGGGAGAGAGAAAAAACTCTCCCATGAAGGATTCAGAACTGTGGTAAGCAGGGGGACTAGCTGGATAAGTCTCACTGGGCATAGAGTGAGACCTGTGTGAAGCAGGAACTCTGCCTGTAGATAAAGGCAGAGGATCGGGGAAATCACGGACACATGATTGAAACCTGATCAGGAATCTTGGGGCTGTCAGAACTAGGATCGGGAAAATAATTAAGGAACACAGGAGACTAAGGAACCCGGAATATGGGGGTTAATCAATCACATCCGATCATGATAGCCTTAAAGGAATTACTAAAGACTAATGGGGTAAAAATGAAAGCACAGAATTTACAGGCATTCTTAGATACCGTAGATCATTGTTCACCTTGGTTCCTAGTCAGTGGCTCTCTTACAGAAAGCTCCTGGGAGAAACTGGGCAAGGACCTTACTTGTGCCCAGAAAGAGGGCAACCTCCCTCCTGGAATTATGCCAATCTGGTCGATTATTAGGGAATGCTTGGACAATCATGTAGGAGCAGCCAAATTAGAGTGGGGAGCTGAGGAATTAGCAAAGTTGAAGGAGGAACGGTCAGACAGAGAATCTCAGAGCCAGGAGCAAGGAGCATGCAGAGGAGGCAGTCTCTATCCTACATTGCCATCTCTGGAGGAATTGTGTCTTATGTCATCTGATGATGAACGACACAGAAGCAATTGGGAGAGGGAGAAGAAAATCAGGCCTGCCCGGCGTGTTAAGTTGAAAAGGCACAAAGAAAGAGTAAGAGAGACACCTAATGGACAGGACACCTCTGCTATTAATTCTAACCAAAGACCCATGCCAGGGCTCTGTCCTAGATGCAAGAAAGGATGCCACTGGGCTAATGAATGCAGGTCAGTGAAGGATGTCAATGGTCAATCATTACCTCAGTCACATCCTAGCCAGCCAAAAAACGGGAGATGGGGCCCCTGTTCCCAGGGCCCTCAAATATATGGGGCAATGGAGCAGAGCAGCTGCTGGACACCTGCCAACAGGAGGCCATTGTTCAATCCACCACATGGACAAGGCGAGCCACTACAGGTGCAGCAGGGCTGGACCTCTGTGCCACCACCAGACTTGTATTAACCCCTCAGATGGGAGTACAGCTTATTGAGTCAGATTTTAAAGGACCCCTACCATCTGATACTGTAGGACTTTTGTTAGGCAGATCTTCCTCTACTTTGAAAGGCTTGAAAGTGCATCCAGGTGTAGTGGACTCAGACTACACAGGAGTTGTTAAAATTATGGTAGAATCCCCAAAAGGAATTTTTCCAATATCACCAGGAGACAGAATAGCACAGCTGTTAGTGTTGCCCAGTCTACATGGCAAGTTTCAGGCTAACAATAAAAAAAGAGGAGAGCAAGGATTTGGCTCTACAGGAATTGATATTGCCTGCTTGAGCCTGGACCTTGATGACAGACCCATAATGACTTTGACAGTGGATGGAAAAAGGATTACTGGGCTGCTAGACACAGGTGCTGACAAAAGTATTATTGCAAAAAAGGATTGGCCATCAGGGTGGCCAATTCAAATCTCCAGTCAGACTTTGCAAGGGTTAGGGTACGCACAAGCTCCTGCTGTAAGTGCTAGAGAGCTACAATGGGTTAGTGAAGAAGGCCAGAGAGGAAAGATACAACCTTACACCTTAGAGCTTCCTATTACCCTTTGGGGAAGAGACATTTTAAAAGATCTAAAATTCAAACTTACAAATGAATACTCGTCTGAGGCTCAGACAATAATGAGAAACATGAGATATGTCCCTGGAAGAAGGATAGGCAAATGCCTTCAAGGTATCACAGATCCCATAGAAGCCCACCCTAAGCATGACCGTAATGGGCTGGGTTTTTCCTAGGGGCCACTGGGGATAGTATTCCCATAACTTGGAAGACTGAGGAGCCAATATGGGTTCCTCAGTGGCCGTTAACTCAAGAAAAATTGCAAGCAGCCTCAGAACTAGTTGCAGAGCAGTTGGCACAAGGACATTTTAAACAATCCACTTCACCTTGGAACACACCCATTTTTGTTATAAAAAAGAAATCAGGTAAATGGAGATTGCTGCATGATTTGAGAGCCATCAATGCCCAAATGCAGCTCATGGGACCAGTCCAGCATGGACTGCCACTCCTTACCACCTTGCCTTCACATTGGCCCATTATTGTTTTAGATATTAAAGACTGCTTTTTCTCCATACCACTTTGCCCTCAGGATACAGAGAGATTTGCCTTTACAGTACCATCCTGCAATCATGAGCAGCCTGATCAGCGGTTTGAATGGGTCGTGCTGCCTCAAAGGATGGCCAACAGCCCTACAATGTGTCAAATGTTTGTTGGGAAAGCATTAGAAAAGGTTAGGAAAGAATTTCCTTCAATAAGATGTCTCCACTATATGGATGATGTGCTAATTACAGCCAAGACTGAACAGCTAGTGCAGGAAGCTTATGTTAGGATTCAAAAAGCCTTGCAAGCTCATGGTCTATGCATTGCTCCAGAAAAAGTGCAACAGCATCAGATAGTGAATTATTTAGGAGCAAAAATTACTCCAACAGTCATTGAGCCACAAAAACTAGAAATTAGGAAGGATGGCTTAAAGACTCTTAATGATTTTCAAAGACTACTAGGAGACATTAATTGGATATGAGGTTATTTGAAATTGCCAAATTATGAACTTAAACCATTATATGATCTGTTGAAGGGGGATCCAGCCCTCGATTCACCTCGACAATTGAATCCAGAAGCCCATAAGGCATTGCAAATAGTGGACCGTCGTCTCTCTGAAGCAAAATTAATAAGAATAACAGAAGGCCCATTTCAACTATGTATATTGGATACTTACAGACAGCCTACAGGAGTATTGTGGCAGGACAGACCACTGCTCTGGATTCATCCTAGAGTCTCACCTAGCAAAAGTATAGAGCATTATCCCACAGCAGTTGCACTGCTTGCAGAATTAGGATTGCAACAAACTTTGCAATATTTTGGCCGCTATCCAACAACGATAGTAGTGCCTTTTACTGCAGAGCAAGTATCAGTGTTGTGTGCAGCCATAGATGAATGGGCAATTTTGAAATGTACCTTCCCAGGTAACATTGATAATCACTTCCCAGCTGACCCCCTTATGACATTTTTCAAGCACCACCCAATAGTGTTTCCAAAAATTACCAGAGTTCAGCCAATTCCACAGGCAGTAAATATATTCACAGATGGTTCCAAAACAGGTGTAGGTGCGTTCCTAATACAGGGTCAACAGATGCAATGCAGGCAGTTTGAGACTGGCACTCCACAAGTAACCGAGTTACAAATTGTGATTGAAGTGTTTAAGCAATGTCCTTTTGCCTTTAATTTACTTTCTGACTCTAGTTATGTAGTGAATGCTTTGAAGATTCTTGAAGTGGCTGGACCGATAAAGGCCTCCAGCACCATGGCAGCTATATTCGAGCAGCTACGAGAGCTTATAATAGGACGTGATTGTCCATTCTATCCCTGCCATATTAGAGCACATACAGGCTTACCTGGACCTCTAGCTGAAGGCAATGCTATAGTTGACCTTGCTACATGCCCAATGCATATGTTTCTTGTTCAGCCTATTCAGATGGCAAAAAACTTTCATGAATAGTTTCATATTAATGCAAAAACCCTGCAGAATAAATTTAAGCTTTCTAAAATGGAATCCAGACAAATTGTGCTTGACTGTAGCAGTTGTGCACAGTTTCGACCTCAACACTCTTTTGGAGTTAACCC